>CAUJRU010000363.1:555677-593120 GCA_963277665.1 Viscum album
TTTTCTAATTCATTATTAATTTTACAAGAATACATATTTATTATATATAAAAGTTTTAAATTCCACTGTGTATATACATTAGAAATTAAGTTTTTACTTACCTTTATAATAATTGTTTTATCAGAATAATTGTGATACCAGTAAATAACTCTGATATAATCATACATTTTCTGATTATAATTATGACACTCTGATAACAATGTCATCATGCTTGGACCACCAGAGTTCCCTAGAGATAGTCCAGCAGACCTGAGGGTGGCTGGAGGGTCTCCCTAGGACATTAACATCATGAGAATTATTGGGTAAAGACAAGAGATTAGTACGAAGAAGTTGTTCATCAACTCAGACAGAGCTATTACCCTCCTGAAAGACATTGTCTTACCATCAAGAGAGCCTATTCCAAAAGAGGTGGACCCACCAGATCAACATAAAAATCCAAAGAAATTATGCATTGAACCACTTGATCCTGACCCTAATCCAGATATGGCCACGTCATACATTTTTCCATAAGGTGACTCTGGGATGACAAGAATAACATCATCAGGCCCAATTACTCATCAAACTTAGAAAAGGGCACACTATATTAATAGAGACGGGAAAATAGTTAACACAAAACCTGGGGAACTTAAATGACGAATTGAAATAAGTAACTCGGCTGAAAACTTCCCAAAAAAATGGAATGCGGTGGGTGACACAAGGATCCCAGAGGGCTCAAAGGTGGAGGCGGGTATGTCTTAGCCCCACCTAGATAAATGATCATCTTATGCTGGAACTATCGTGGGCATGGAAACCCACGAACAGTTCGCATGTTCTAGTTCCATTGCGTGCAAAGTCACCCTGATATGGTTTTCTTGTCCGAAACCATATTAGAAAACAAGGACACTATTGCTCTTGCTCATAAATGGGGCTTCCTGGGTTGCCTTCCGGTATCTCGACAAGGCCACTCAGGGGGACTTTTCCTCCTGTGGTAGGACAATGTTGATGTCAGGATCTTATCCTTCTCTTCGCACCATGTGGATGCGGTAATCCATGAGGCCCAAAACCCGCCATGGAAGTTCGTGGGTTTCTATGGTTGGTCATCCCATAATGAGAAGTGGAAATCATGGGACCTTCTTTGCAAGATGCGACGCGATCTGCCAAGACCCATTCTATTTGGCAGGGACTTTAATGAGATCTTGTACCAGAAAGAAAAAATAGGTGGTTCTCTTCACTCCTCAAAGTCGATGTAAGACTTCAAGGAGGCGATTTCTAGTGCATATTTGGTCGATCTGGGTTATGTGGGTAACCCATTCACATGGTTTCAGGGTAGTATGGATGGTACTCGTATTTCTGAGCACCTTGATAGATTTCTGGGCTCAACGTATTGGATGAATTATTTCTGAATGTTTCACATCAGACACCTGACGCTCAATTGCTCGGACCACTGCCCGATTGTCATTGAATGCACCCAAGGTGACCGCATAACTAAAGTCAGAAAACCCTTTAGATTTGAAATATTCTAGTAAAAATACCGCGAATGCGATGATGTTATCTGAGTAGGATGGAAGTGTGGACAAAAAAACATTGGGTCCAACCTCCAACAGGTGGCAACCGATCTGAAGTCTTGGAGCAAAAAAAAATTCTGACAACCTGACAGGCACTGTGAATTTCTTGAAAGAAAGTTGTTTAACCTTGTCAACCAACCCCCATCCAATTGAACTATTTTCAACATCGAATCCATCCAACGTGACCTGGATGCCACCCTGTGCATCAATGAAAGATTCTGGGCTATGTGGACGCGTGATATCCACATTGCAGAAGGGGATGCAAACACCCGATACTTTCATAATAAAGCATCAGCTAGGCGTTGGAAAATTTTTATCTCTTGCATCTCTCACCCAGATGGGATCAAGGTCTATGATACAGACAGAATTCACAATGTTATATCCAGTTATTTCTAGAATCTCATTACTACAGGAAGCCTTAACATCTGGACTGAGGTGGAGGATTGCATCATACCCGTGATCACCGAGGAGATTAACAGACAACTTACCAAAGATGTTACAAATGATGAGATTCTCTTGGATCTGAAACATATTCACCTGACCAAGGCCTCGGGGCCAGATGGATTCCATTCCCTCTTCTTTAAACAATACTGGCACACTATTGGTTCCGACATCTGCACCCTGATGAAGAACATTTGGGCAGGGAAAACAAACCTATCCTCTATCAACAAAATTGTCCTCATCCTCATCCCCAAGACAAAGAAACCTCTCGCGGTCTCTAATTTCAGACCTATTAGCCTCTGAAATGTCACTTACAAGATCTTCTCAAAGATTATGGTTAATCAGCTGCGTACTTGGTTACCCTAAATCATCTCGAAAAATCATAGTGCTTTCGTGGCCAAGAGACTGATCACTAAAAATTCCATCGTGGCCCATGAAGTGTTCCACTCTATGAAAACACGATCCACCACAAAAATAGGAACCATGGCGTAGAAACTAGATATGACAAAGGCCTATGATAAAGTGGAATGGCATTTTCTCAAATTGGTGATGCTGAAAATGGGCCTCTGCACAAAATGGACAAATATGATCATGCATTGTGTCTTGTCGGTCTCCTTACGTATTAATGTCAATGGGGTGCTTACCCGAGGCTTCTCTCCTACCCGAGGCCTTCGCTAGGGAGACCCTCTTTCCCCATTTATTTTCATATTGATGGCTGATGTTTTTTCTAACCTCATTTCTAGGGAAACATCCTCACATACAATTCATGTGGCAAAGTTCTGTCGTTCAAGCCCACCGGTGTCACACCTCTTCTTCGCCGATGACTGCCTTCTATTTTCCAGATCCACCCATAATGAGTGCCTTTTTATCGGCCATTAAATCCACCAATATAAGAGGACATCAAGTCAAACAATTAATCATGGAAAGTCGGAAGTCTCTTTCAGCTCTGGGGTTCCACCATCAAAAAGGAAGAACTCTATGTCACTGTAGGCATTCATATGGTGAGAAGCATCAGAAGTACCTCAGGCTATCCACATTGGTTGGCTGATCCAAACAAGAAATCTTCTCATCTATGTTGGATAGGCTCGAGAAAAAAAAATCCTTGGATGGACCCCAAACAGAATTTCTAAAGCCGACAAGGAAACCATCATAAAATCTACTCTTTAGTCTATCCCCAACTATTTCATGTCCCTGTTCAAACTTTCTACTGCTGTTGTTAACTAGATCCACTCATGCACTGCCAAATTCTGGTGGGAAAAAACAATGGAAGGAATAAAACCCACTGGATCGCCTGGAATAAACTATGCCAACCCAAATCGGAGGGAGGTATGTGATTCCGAGACCTATCTAATTTTAATGATGCATTGTTGGCTAAGGAAGGATGGAACCTTATTAACCACCCATCCTCTCTCTACGTGCGGGTACTCTGAGCTAAATACTTCCCCCACAAGGATTTCCTGGATTCCGCTTTGGGCCCCTGACCTAGCTTCCTCTAGAGAAGTATCTGGGGATCTTGAAGTATTCTGAATAAAGGGTTGGGTTGGAGGATTGAGAATGGCTCATCTGTTAATGTTTGGACTGATCCCTGGCTAATTGACAAGGAAGGCGTGCAGGCCTCATCCCCTGCTCAACCAGGTTTTGAAGGGGCCACTGTCCGATGCCTTTTTGATGATAATGGGAATGGGTGGTGCATGGAAAAACTTCACTCATGGTTCAACAAAAGGGACAAAAGGATTATCCTAAGTTCCCCTTGTGTTTCGGATGCAGGACCTGACCATCTCTACTGGATCAACGACATCTCGGGAACCTATATGCTGAATTCTGGTTATTGGCTCGCCCTCCGTACTCAGACAGACGGAGGTGAGGGGGGGCCCTGGGAACAACTGTGGAAGCTCAATGTCCCGCCAAAAATCCACCACTTCTGGTGGCAGGTTTGCACTGGAATCCTTCCGACCAAGGACCTTCTCATCCTGCGTCATATGTCCAGCGACATGTTGTGCCCTTTATGCCTTTACACCCTAGAAACTCCTCTCCATGCTATCATCCAATGCCCAGGGGCAAAGGAGGTCTGGAAAAATGGGGATCTTGTACGAAACTCTCACTGGACATGGTCTAGAACCTCCCCTCTCTCCTAATGTGATGGTGCTCCTCTTTTTCACCATCCAAAGCGGGATCACATTTCATTTTGGCCTGGATCATTTGGCTGCATCACAACAATTCCATTCTCAACCACATCATCAAGCCCCCCATATTCTAGATTGAACAGTAATTGTCATGGATTGAGGGATGGCAGCATCACATTGGACAACAAAAGCCCTTTGGAACCCCATCCCCTCCTTCCCATTGGTGACCTCCACTGGAAGGGATTCTCAAGATTAATATGGATGTGACTATTCCCAAGGATAGACCTGTGGGTCTTGGTATGTTGGACCGGGATCATTTTTGGCCGACCATCGCAGCCAAACATGAATCACACCACGTTCTTTGGGAACCCATGGTTGCTGAAGTGACTGCCATCATCATCAGAATGATGTTCAGTAAAGATCGCGGATGGGACATCATTCACCTGGAATCAGACTGTCTCACCATTATCAAGTCTATCAACCTCAATGATGGCTGTTTGCAACCTTTTGGGTCTCTCATCAGGAAAATCCAATCTCTCCATCAAAGCTTCACAAGTTGCACCTTATCCTTCATCAAAAGGGAAGGAAACGAGGCTGCCCATCAGGTGGCGGCCTTTGACCCTCTTGACAACGACCAGCTCTGACTAGATCACTTTCCTTCATGGTTAAGCGATTGTACTTCCACTGATCTTCGTCATTAATGGTTATGTCTTATGTCAAAAAAATGTTGGTACTTTAGAAAATATAAATCCCATTTGACCACCTATCTTTGATGGAAATGATTATGAGTACTGTACAGATATAATAATTTTTTTTATCAATACCAGTGTTGATAAATTTTTTATGCTTATTGGATATTACAATATTCCTAATAAAGAAGTTACTACCTTTAATCATCAGAAAAAGTATTAATATCAACTTAATTATAGAGTAATGATTACTCTAATAAGTTCTTTGACTAGGAAAATATATAGCCAAATATATTCTTGTGAATTTTCTAATGACATATAGAAAAATTTATAAGTCACTCATTTTGGAACATCTAAAGTTGTTGAGACTAGAAAATATATGATGAGAGAATACTATCAAGACATTGATTTCCTACCAAGATAATTATTAAAAAAAATTCATAAAAAATTATGAATATTTTTAACAAATTACATTCTCTTAAAGAGAATAATTTAATGTAACCCCAAATGTTTTTATGAAATATTTAATTTAAATAATTTTTATTTTTATGTAGCTTTTTTTTCACACAATAGTGAGTTTAAATAAACCTCTAGACACCCTTATTATAAAATTACAGTTATATCATAGCTATTAGGTTAGCAGGAATAATTATAACGAACTTATGAAAATGAATTGTGAATTATTTGGCTATCAATTATTTATGAAAAATATAAATCAATTAGATTTTTTTGGAGTGAATTATTTTTGGTAATGAAATAAAATATTTTTGATATTTATCCAATGAATATTTTAGTCATAGGGTATGAATAAAACCCTATTTGATGTATAAAAACCTATTTTTTTAAAATGTTTAATTTTAAACCTTTGAATGGGGAACCCCTTTTAAATTAATAATTTGATACAATAATAATTTTTATATGACAACTTAAACAGGTTATTTTTAATTGGGATATAAAAATTTGTTTTGGATGAATTTCTGATATTTTTCTGATAACTTTCATGTTTTGATGAATAGTAAAAATACGCTAAATTTTAATTAAAAACAAATTTTTTCATCGAGATAATTTATAAGGCTAAATTATTATATTGAATGGTTTTAATAATTAATCATGGAAGGCCCAAAATGATATCTTGGTTATCATTGAATATTACAAAGATAATGTGAAAACCCTAACAATATGGGAAGGGTGAATTAATAGACGCTTGTTAAAATTTCATCACTTTAATAATCAATCATGGAAGAATAGTCACACATATTCATCCACTGATTCAATTTAGATGATAAATTAACACTCTCCTAATCATAAACAAAACATTATCCATAAAAGGCCCAAATTTACATGGCTCACCAAATATAGGATCAAAAAATTACCACATTCATTTTACTCAAAATATATGTGTTCTAACTTCATGAGGCTAGTGCTGTATTTTTTATTAATACATGTTAAGTGTGATGATTAATAATATTCTTTAAGTTTAATGTCTAGTTCTACTTTTGAAGTGCTATCTATATCATCTAGTGGAATTTAGAAAAAACTAACTAGTAAGGAGATTGTGATCTATTTTTGAGAAACACATACTAGTTGAAGCTATTAGGAAAGATGAGAATCCATAAATGGAGTTATAAATTTATAGGACACTATACTTAATGTTTAAACTCTATTGGATAAAGGTCTTTTATGGTTGAATTTGAGTTGGTATAGCCTTGAATTAATTTTAAGGAAATCTGGAAAGCTGGATAAGTCCTTATACTGCATAAATATCAACTCATTAATCCATGTAAGGATCATATCTTGTTATGTATAAATGATTTAATCCTATATAAACATAAAAAATGATTTTAATTGACATAAATCCATGATCATTATTTTATAAATTCATTCGATCTATTTCATATGGTCATTTTTCTTCCTCATATTCAATCCATTGATTTGATCTGTGTAAGCATAAGACAATCTAGAGTGATGATCATACAACTTTTCATAAGCATTATCACATAGAAGAGTTCCTATGCATAAAAATCATTTTCATTCTGCATAAAAATCATCTTCTATATACCTAAAAATTATCTACATGCGGATCAGGCTGTGTAAACATGGACTAGACCTACATAAAAGAAATGCAGGATTTCATTGAGATGTTTAAAGGTAAGCTTAAAGAGAATATGAGACTACACCATAGAATTTTTGGAGTTGGTTTTATGTTCATTTTAGAAGAGTTACAAAGTATAAGTAATGGAAATGATGAAATGGGAATAAAATATAGTCTACATTATAGAAAAGACCATGGTGAGAATTGTGATTACAAAATTACTAGATTATGAGATCCATATCATAGCACAAATATTTTTTCCGCATGTTTCATGAACACATGGACATATTAAAAAATATGTTCATGAATTTTGGGAATAATTTGAATGAATAATAAGAATATGATATTTAATATAATGTTAAGTGAAAGTTTCCTGAGTCATAAGGAGAATTAAAAGGGGAACCTTTATTCAAAAACGAATAAGTTCAAATGAGTCATTCCATGCCACTAGGATACAATTATATTTTTATAATTATTATTGAAAAGATATAAAAAATATATTTACTGAACATAGATAATAAAATATAAATAAATATATCATGTTGTGAATTTTGAGAAAAGATAATTGATACATTATTGTATCAAAGAAAAAGAAATGAGAACAACCACTAAAGATTGTTATGTAAGGAGGATTAAAAAGATAAACATCTTAGATTCCATGAGGAGGCTCATACATTCATTAGTGATAATTATTTAGGAGGAGTTATTTTTTATATGGAAAAAATATTATAACTATTTTGTGATAATATTTATAGTAGATTCTAGATCACACTCTTACCTATAACTTTTCTTGACAATAAAAGATTAGTTTTGTGTGCATGGGATAACAAATATCATACACCAGGGAGACAATCATTCTTAGGTAAGTGATTTTTTTTATTAAATGTATTACAATTCATCTCTTATCTATATTGAATGTTTCATGTGATCTCTACTAAATAAGTAGAATGGATTTAAGGTTTTATTTGAAAATAATCTCAAGTCATTGATTCACCCCCTTAGTAATTTCAACCCTTGTTAGATCCTTTTAAATTTGTATTAGATCCAAGCACACCCTCTAAGATATAATGTTGGTATTCTATGGATAACCATAACTCAATTAACCAGGATGGATTTACCACCTTTTATAGAAAATCATTCCACTTATGGAAGGATAAGATGGGGCCTTATTTGTAATCCCTAGGATGGGATGTTGTTGATACTGCTCTTCAAGGTTTCATGATGCCAAAGGAAATTGTTTTTTGGACTCTTACTGACAAGTGGAATACTAATAATGATGAAAAACTAGAAATTTCTACTCTCTTAATTATCATAGAAAGAACTAACAAAGTTTATGGGATTTAATATTGCTAATGAAATTTGGGGAAAACTCCATAGCATTTGTGATGGCAAGAAAAGGCGAAGGATGTAAAATTAAAATTTAATAGTAAATAGTTTGAAGATGTATAAATATAAGAATATGAATCTATTTATGTTATTTTTATAATATTAAATGTTATTTTAAGATCATTTAGAGGGTTTAAGGAGAAACTTAATGATTATAATATTTTCAAGAATCTCTTGAGAATTATCACTGAAACGTTTGATGCTAAATTATCAAAATTGGAAGTAAAATATCTTGATGAGTCACATTACACTCTCATTAATTTTGAAATGATAAGTGGAGATACTCTTAAAAGTAAAGTAAAGAAGATGAAATAGATTGATTACAAAGATCTTAAATAATTTATGATTTAGGATAAAAATATATTTATATAGATAGATAATAAAATATGGAATAATATGATGAGACACTTTCTATAATATCAATAATATTGACTAGACTAACTAGAGGTAAGTCCAAAGGCAAGTTTCCTTTCAAATGTTTTGACTATGGCATGGTTGTTCATTTATATACTGTCTATCCCATGAAATTAAAAGATAAATATGAATATGTGGAAACTAAAAGTGTAACATCCCAGATAAATGAATAATATAAAATTTTCATATTTATTAATATTGTGAATTAAATATTAATTTTACTTTAACAGTGTTGTTATGTTTGATAGCATACCCGATACGCAACAATGAGTTTCTTTGAAATCTTACGTTGCACACTAATAATATAATATTATTATTTTAAATGGTAGTTATCTTATAGCTTTTGTATTGGAGGGAATGAACAAAACTAACTACAATATTATTATACATGTTTTTTAAATGTATTTACATATATCCAATAAAATTTAGAGGCTTAAAATGTGAATGAATCTAATTTTAAGTATAATTTACATTAAAAGGCCGATTTACCACCTTTTAACGGAGAACCCTCATTAAATATAGTTTTGGTCACTTTAATACATTATAATTGACCAAATAAAATCCTTATTTCTAATGGGGACATCAAATTTTACTTTGGGTAATTTTTTGGTATTTTTCTGATAAAGTTCATTTTTTAATGAATAGTGAAAATATTGTATTTTAATTCAAAAGTCCCTTTTAATTTAATTTATTTATATGGTTAGATTATATTTTTAATTGATTTTAATGTTTAATTATAATATATGTTTACCATTTAATCCAATGTTGGTAATTAGAATTAATTTCACTTTGAAATTGGACATAAACAAGTGTCAATCTTTTGATAATTATTGTTTCTTAAAAACACGCTATTTGTTTTAACAATGGGAATTAATTTTAAATTAATTAATTCAACTTATATGTCTAGAATTTGGTAAAATAGACATCATTTTTTAATTTGGAATATCAAATATATCTTAGGCTTAATTTTTGGTATTTTTCTGAAAAACTTCAATTTTTGATGAATAGTGAAACCACTTAGTAGTAGTTAAAAAAACTGATTTTTCCATTAAAATGAAATTTACCACTTTTGTGAGTTGAATTTCGAAAATCTGACATAAATGGTTATTATTAGTAATTAAAATGTGGTTCAATAATATGAAAATAATTTTTTTGAATAGTAACTTTTAACTTTTATTTACCGTAGTTAAAGGTAAATAAGGTAATTCAAGGTAAAAAGAATATTATAATAATTATAAATTACCTTAACACTTATACAAACCTTATTTTTTGAGTAATTTAAGACCATGTGCATCTTTGGGTCGATTTGGGACCCCTTTGAGCCACTTGGAAGTGATAATGACAATTTATATTAATTAACTTAAAGTAAGGGCAAAAATGACAAAAACATATATCTTTTAGTAAATTAATTTTTACAAGAGGTTATATAAATTATCTTTTAGATTATAAATATTAATTGTAAATATAAAATTATTTCCTACATCATGGTATTTTTTTTATAATTTTTAGACAACAAATAAATTAAATTATTTATGACACAATAATGATGCAGTGTTTACCTCATTAATAAATCATTTAATTAAATAAAATTATTAATATTAAAATAACATCCAAAACCTGTAAAATTATTATTTGATGATTTTATTTCGACCATTAGTCATATTATATTCGACTATAATTATTTTTGTACCTTTAGAAACCAAATATCATTATATAATAAAATAATATTTTCACACTTTCCTAAAGAGCCCCTCTTCTCCCCTATAAAAGGAGACCACTTCTAACCAATTATTCACACCTCTCAAGCATTTTGGTTCGTAAAACCTCTGCCCAATTAAGATCCCTACATCCCTCTCCTCCTCCTAAAAGCCTTAACTTAGGTAGAAGACACTTCAAGAAGTCCTTTGGTTCAAACCAAAGGGAGTTACCCAAATTAAAGGCAACGGTTTCTCTTAAATTGTTTTCTTTTATTTTACTTATACAACCACTAAACTCTTTTTATTTCTTTATTTTTTAACAAAAAAAGTATACTCAATATACTAGGATGTTGTTATGATAAGTATTTTAACTAAACTTACACACACCTCCATCTAATGGATGAATACCATAATGTTTCTGTGGATGGAAAACTGACGCCTCACGAAATGATGATTGTTCGATTATCTCCAGCCGCCTCTCATGGTGGCCATTATGTTGGAACTGTATTTATATATGATATATATTATTTTTATGTTTTATTTATTCTTCTTTAATTTCCATTTACATCATTCCTTTAGGGTTGCCATTATGGGTAAACGCGATAATCTCATTAGAGGAAGTGCAGACTACCGCCCCCTCAAAGTGATATGAATCGTTAATGCCATATGTGGGACGTATAAAGGATGAATTTAGTGATATTATATATGATATTTTATGTGAAATTATACTGGAATTATAATATACCTATGTATCATTATGTTTTAATTCCATTAAAATAAGAAACAGAAATGAAAGTAGCGTTCATGCGTACGTACGACTTACCGTCTCCATAAACGGTGCATTTCATTTATTACCTCCAAATGTTATGTAATATTATAAATAAATGTATATAATATATATATATATATGATAAATATGATATCTAAATAATGAATATAATTCTGGATATAATGGACTATTGAACACATGGACAACTTTTAAATATAAGGTGTTCATTTTTGACTCTAATACCAAATATCGACAAAATGGATGTTACTAACTTAAATGATCACATAATATTTATAAAATGATAATAAGTGATATAAAAATAATAATATACTTGAAAAAGGTTCTTAAGCAAGTATAAATTAACTTTAGTTTATTATTCTGGAGATTAAAGAATGAACAGGTCAAGTCGGGCACAAGGTAAGGGATTTTCTTATCTCACTTTTAATCCTGTGAGATTTCCATTGTTTGCCACTTATTAATTTAATGTGATGTATTGTGTACTTCCATTTGATATATATTATCATTATTATCATTATATTCATGGTATTCTGTGATTAATTTGGTGGTTATTAACTTTTGGTCATACGACTCAGTTGATTACAACGTGGTAAAGGGTTTCATCTCACTTTTTATTCCCGTGAGATTCATGCTATATTTGCCACTATTTCCTTTATTGTGGTGTATGTAATGACCATGATTTTAATTTTTGTTTAATATAATTTTATTTATTAGTATTTACATCTTCATTGTATGATCCTTATTTCATGTGGCATATGTTTTCAAATCAGTAAGGGAACCTTTCACCCACCTCTTTTTAAAAGACTTCTTTTTGTTGTGTCTATTAATTTACATATTATTATGAAGGGATATGTTCATCTAAATACTTATTGATTTAAAATTTATTTCCAATTGATGAGATACCCTTTTTGTCTCATCAACTCATTTTATGAATTTTAAAGTGACGCCGTTAGGCTGTCGAATTTTTACAAGGGGACTTCTTAACCCAATTTCGATTCTTTGGGTTCAACTTGTACTTATTGAATATGTAATCCTATTAATATGTGTGAATGACCTATGATTGTTTTACACTTAATATACACTTATATTTGGTGTATTTATATTTTTCACACATAATTATGAGATTGATTTATCTTTAATTTAAGGACACCATCTTTATAAGGGATTTCATCTCAATTTACATTTCCATTGAGAATTAATTGTTGTTATGCACAAATTCACTCTTATATGGTGTATATACTGTCCTTTGACATATTATATCATTAATAAATTTATTCTGATGATATTATAAAGTTCTGATTAAATGTTATTCCTCAATTATTTATATTCAAGAATCTCTCATTTTGTTAAAAACTCTTTAACTACAATATCATTTTAAATGTTTTAAAAATTTATTATTATAAATCTTTATCTTTAATGTCCATGTTTTAAAAATGGTTTTCAGTATTTATTTATATGGACATCAATATTTTGAAATTATAATTCTATTAAAAGCTTCAAAGTGGTATGGGACACTTTGATTCAGAAATCCCTTTTTAAATGGTTTATGAAAATGGATTGATTATTTCAATATCTTGAAATTACTTATTGTGACTTAAAATGAAATGTTATTAGTGAAAGTTTTATATATGAAATATTTTATGTGCTGTGATGGTACTTGGAAATTTAATGGGTGGTTACGTGATAAACCATTTTATGGGTGGTGCCATGAAAACCAGGATGGGTGGTTACGTTATAACCTCCAATGCATTGGGTATAGAAGTCGACCGTATGGCTATTCCATTTAGTGATATGTATGGAAGTTAGCCATATGGCTATTACATTTAGTGATATGTGTGGAAGTTGACCATATGGTTATTCCATTTAAGTATGTTTATTTCCCAAGTTACCTTTATATGTTATGTGTTCTTTATACGAGTTTTATGGTAATGTTTTGTTTACAAAAGGGTAAGTAATGATATTTTATTCAGTAAAGAGTATTTACCACTTCATAAAGGTGAAAAGTATTACTTATTATAAAGTATTCATGTTTTACCTCTTGTTTTTAAAAACAAATAGTTTTCCTTCTTTATGTATCCCTTACTGAGCTTTTTATGCTCATCCCAAGTTTTTGATATGTTTTTCACAGGACATAATGTGGAATAGGGTCAAGGATGGGATCAAGGAAAAGTCATGTTGTCTTAAACATGGAACTAGACTTGACTCTTTTTTTCAAGAGTTTGTATTTTATGAAAAAATGGAAACCGTGTAGAAGTGTCTACTTTGTAATCTTTTGAGATGTAATAGTTATGTACTAATTCTATAAAACTCTAAACCTGAAAAGATCCTCAATGTGAATTATTCATTTAATTCAATATTATGTAATGTTTAAGGTCGGGTCCTTATAGTGGGTATCAGAGGTCAGTTTAGACAACTTTAGGGATTAAGAGTTTTCGTTAGACACATGGTTAGTCCCTATGTCAGTTATTTCAGTTAAATAATTGTTTTATAACTTTTTCAAATCAAGGAAGGTCAGTTACAAATGGAAGGAGGAGGATCTCAAATGACATTCCTATCTCTTCCAAATGACATGCTTGAAATAATTATTGCAAAGTTATGTTCAGATGATTGTAAAACATTTTCTAGCATATAACTCACTTGCAAGCAGTTTTTTGAGATATCAAACACCTCCACAATACCTCGTTATCATCATGGATCTTGGGATGTATTTCGAAAAATCCTATTTTCACAATATTATCATATTTTCAAGAAAGGTAAATATTATCAAGGTATTTTAAAATATTTTACCTTATCATAAGATTTTGAAGCATATTATAATTTTAAAAATGGTGGTGAAGAAGGAGACCCTTGCACAACCTATTTGTATTTGATTTTAAAATATAGTCTCTGAGCACATACTTATGTTCTTTTAAAAGGACCATTAATTGAAAGTTTCAACTCAAATTCTGTGCGACTGTTTTATAGAAATCATGTTTTATCAGATGTTTTGAAATTATATGTCATACATGATTATTTTCCAAAACTATTTTTCTGTGAACACCCATATAACCCATGTTGTACAAGGTGTATTTGGATGGAGGAAGCAAATGATTTTGAAGGATCTCTAAGTCATTGTTGTAATGCATGGACCTTCTACCTACGTGAACAAGATGACGATGAAACCAAGTTGACTCCATGATCAAGGTATGATGTTATTCATTTTGGGAATCGTTTTATTTTATAATATGGTGGTGAAATAAGACTTCAAGAATTAAGATGTTGAGATCATAATGAATTTGGATGAAAATGAGAGGTATAAGGAAACCATTGAGGTTAAAACATGTTAGGGTTATTTTTGAGTTTTATCACTACTGGAAATGGACAATTTACCAACGGTTTTGAACCATTGGGAAAGCCTACCGAAACGTTGGTATATCTTATACCAATGGTTCTGAAAACCATTGGTAAGTAAGCCATTGGGAAAGATTTTCCTAATGGTTTACATAGAACCGTTGGGATAGGTTAGAAAAATGAACCTATCCCAATGGTTTGGGACAACCGTTGGGATAGTTTTCCCAATGGTTTGGCTTGAACCATTGGGACAACCAACCATATGGCTTCTTTCCTAATGGTTTATAGAGAACCGTTGGTAAAAAATTACTCAGAATCCTATGCCAACGATTTGAAACCGTTGACATAGCCTATGCTGTGCAAATTGCATAGTAGCCAGAAATTTGCCTAGCAGGCACAGAGCAGGGTGTCCATTCCCTCTCCTTTCCAATTCCCTCTCATTTCCAATTATTGTACCTTAAATAATCAACTAACACATACATATACAATTACTATACCTGTAATAACCAACTAACACATACATATACATAACAAATTCATACAAATTTAACATATAATGAATCAAGGAACTATACACATCCAGAATTAAATCAGAATTCATAACGTAATTATAAACATACATAATTCATTTAGAATTAAATTTAAAATTTAGATGACAATTATATGTGGAATCATGAATTCAATTCATAATTTGATCAGTTTTTCATATACTAGATGTTTTGACTAGAAATGATGTCCATTTTAAAAAAAATACATACACCTGGAGTGATACCGGCCACACCATGCCTTGTATTGAGACGAGGTTAACTCGTACACATCAAAAATGACCCATGGATCATTGTCCTAAAGTATCAACATATTCCAAAAGCGTTTGGTCGGTTTTCCATATGTCAGTCGATGTTTTCACTTAAAATGAAGTGATTTTTAAATAAAAGAGAGACACTTTGAGTGGTGCTGGCCACACCGCACCTCAGATTGAGGCATGGTTGACTCGTACACGTCATAAATGACCCATGGATTGTAGTTCTAAAGTATCAACACAATCAGAATCCGTTTGGTCGGTAATCTGTATGTACTTAAAATGTTGTCCATTTTAAACATAAGAGAGACACTTTGGGTGGTGCTGGCCACACCGCGACTCGGATTTAGGCGCAATTTACTCGTACACATCAAATATGACCCATGGATCGTTTTCCTAAAGTTTCAATAGATTTAGAATGCGTTTGGTCAGTTTTTCGTATGCCAGTTGTTATTTTCACTTATAATACTGTCCATTTTAAACAAAAGAAACACAGTTAGAGTGGTACCGGCCACACCGCACCTCTAATTTAGATGGGGTTGACTTGTACACATCTCAAATGACCCAGGGATCATTTTCCTAAAGTATCAACACAATCAGAATGCATTTGGTCAGTTTTCTATATGCTAGTTGATGTTTTCACTTATAATGATGTCCTTTTGAAACAAAAGAGAGACACTTTGAGTGGTGCCGACCACACCGCACCTCAGATTGAGGTGGTGTTGATTCTTACACATCATATATGACCCATGGATTGTTGTGCTAAAGTATCAACACAATCAGAATTCGTTTGGTCAGTTTTCCATATCTACTTAAAATGTTGTCCATTTTAAACAAAAGAGAGACACTTAGAGTGATCCCGGACACACCATGCCTTATATTGAGACGGGGTTGACTCGTACACGTCACATATGACCCATGGATTGTTTTCCTAAATCATCAACACATTACGAATGCGTTTGGTCAGTTTTTCATATGTCAGTTGTTGTTTTCACTTAAAATGATGTCTATTTTAAACAAAAGAGAGACACTATGAATGGTGCCAGCCACACCGCACCTCAGATTGAGGCGGGTTTGACTCGTACACGTCACATATGACCCATGGATCATTGTGCTAAAGTATAAACATAATCAGAATATATTTGGTTGGTTTTCCATATGCTAGTTATTGTTTTCACTTAAAATGAAGTCCATTTTAAACAAAATAGAGATACTTTGAGTGGTTTTGGCCACACCATGCCTCAGATTGAGGTGAGGTTGACTTGTACACATCACATATGACCCATGGATCATTCTCCTAAAGTTTTAACAGAAACCGAAGGCGTTTGGTCAGTTTTCCGTATGTACTTAAAATATTGTCCATTTTAAACAAAAGAGAGACATTTAGAGTGATCCCGGCCACACTGCGACTCGGATTGAGCCCGGGTTGGCTCGTACACGTCACATATGACCCATGAATCGTTGTGATAAAGTATCAATAGAATCCGAATGTGTTTGGTTGGTTTTCCATATTCCAGTTGTTCTTTTCACTTATAATCCTATCCATTTTAAACAAAAGAGACATAGTTTGAGTGGTACCGGCCACACCATGCCTTGGATTTAGACAAGGTTGACTCATAAAAATCTCAAATGACCCATGTATAATTTTCCTAAAGTATCAACACAATCTGAATGTGTTTGGTCAATTTTCCGTATGCCAGTTGATGTTTTCACTTAAAATTATGTCCTTTTGAAATAAAAGAGAGACACTTTGAGTGGTTCCGGCTACACTGTGCCTCGGATTGAGGAGGGGTTGACTCGTACACGTCAAAAATGACCCATGGATCGTTGTGCTAATGTATCAACACAATCAGAATCCGTTTGGTTGGTTTTACATATGTACTTAAAATGTCATCCATTTTAAACATAAGAGAGGCACTTTAGGTGGTGTCGGCCACACCGCGACTCGGATTGAGGTGAAGTTGACTCATACACATCACATATGACCCATGGATCATTTTATTAAAGTTTCAACAGATTCTGAATGCGTTTGGACAATTTTTCATATGCTAGTTGTTCTTTTCACTTATAATCCTGTCCATTTTAGACAAAAGAGACACAACTAGAGTGGTATCGGACACACCGCACCTTGGATTTAGACGATTCTGACTCGTACACGTTTCAAATGACCCATGGATCATTGTACTAAAGTATCAACATAATCCGAATGCGTTTGGTCAGTTTTTCGTATGCCAGTTGATGTTTTCACTTAAAATGATGTCGTTTTGAAACAAAAGAGAGACACCTTGAGTGGTGTCGGCCACACCATGCCTCAGATTGAGGTGGGGTTGATTTTTACACATCACATATGACCCATGGATCATTGTTCCAAAGGATCAACACAATCAGAATCTATTTGGTCAGTTTTCCGTATGTACTTAAAATGTTGTCCATTTTAAACAAAAGAGATACACTTAGAGTGATACCGGCCAAACCGTGCCTCAAATTGAGGTGGGGTTGAATCTTACACGTCACATATGACCCATGGATTGTTGTCTAAAAGTATCAACACATTCTGAATGAATTTGGTTAGTTTTTCGTATGTCAGTTGTTGTTTTCACTTAAAATGATGTCCATTTTAAACAAAATAGAGACACTATGAATGGTGACAGCCACACCATGCCTTGGATTGAGGAAAGGTTGAATCTTACACGTCACATATGACCCATGGATCGTTTTTCTAAAATATCAACATAGTCAGAATCCGTTTGGTCAGTTTTCTGTATGCTAGTTGTTGTTTTCACTTAAAATGAAGTCAATTTTAAACAAAATAGAGACACTTTGAGTGGTGTCGACCACATCACGCCTCTGATTGGGGCTAGGTTGACTTTTACACATCACATATGACCCATGGATCATTCTACTAATGTTTTAACAGAAACTGAATGCGTTTGGTCGGTTTTCCGTATGTACTTAAAATATTGTCCATTTTAAACAAAAGAGAGACACTTAGAGTGATCCTGGCCACACCGCAACTCGGATTTATCCCGGGTTGGCTCGTACATGTCACATATGACCCATGGATCATTGTGATAAAGTATCAATAGAATCTGAATGCGTTTGGTCGGTTTTCCGCATGCCAGTTGTTCTTTTCACTTATAATCCTGTCCATTTTAAACAAAAGAGACACAATTAGAGTGGTATCGGCCACACCATGACACAGATTTAGATGGGGTTGACTCGTACACATCTCAAATGACCCATGATTAATTTTACTAAAGTATCAACATAATACGAATGCGTTTGGTCGATTTTCTGTATGCCAGTTCATGTTTTAACATAAAATGATGTCCTTCTGAAACAAAAGAGAGACACTTTGAGTGGTGCCGGCCACACCATGCCTTGGATTGAGGTGGGGCTGACTCGTACACGTCGCAAATGAGCCATGGATAATTGTTCTAAAGTATCAACATAATAAGAATCCTTTTGTCAGTTTTTCGTATGTACTTAAATTGTTGTCCATTTTAAACATAAGAGAGACACTCTGGGTAGTGCCGGCCACACCGCGACTTGGATTGAGGAGAAGTTGACTTGTACATGTCACAAATGACCCATGGATCATTGTCCTAAAGTTTAAACAGATTCTGAATGCATTTGGTTGTTTTTTCGTATGCCAGCTGTTCTTTTCACTTATAATCCTATCCATTTTAAACAAAAGAGACATAGTTAGAGTGGTACCGGCCACACCGCACCTTGGATTTAGACGGGGTTGACTCGTACATGTCTCAAATGACCCATGGATCATTTTCCAAAAGTATCAACACAATCCGAATGTGTTTGGTCGGTTTTCCGTATGCTATTTCATGTTTTCACTTATAATGATGTCCTTTTGAAATAAAAGAGAGACACTTTGAGTGGTGTCGGCCACACCCCACCTCAGATTAAGGCGGGGTAGATTTTTAAACATCACATATGACCCATGGATCATTGTGCTAAAGTATCAACACAATCAAGATCCGTTTGGTCATTTTTCCATATGTACTAAAAATGTTGTCCATTTTAAACAAAAGGGAGACACGTAGAGTGATCCCGACCACACCGTGCCTCAGATTGAGGTAGGGTTGACTCGTACACGTCACATATGACCCATGGATCGTTTTCCTAAAGGATCAACACATTCCGAATGTGTTTGGTCAGTTTTGTGTATGCCAGTTGTTGTTTTCACTTAAAATGATGTCCATTTTAAACAAAAGAGAGACACTATGAATGGTTCCGGCCACACCGTACCTCAGATTGAGGTGGGGCTGACTCATACATGTCACATATGACCCATGGATCATTGTGCTAAAGTATCAACACAATCAGAATCTGTTTTATCGGTTTTCCGTATGCTAGTTGTTGTTTTCACTTAAAATGAAGTCCATTTTAAACAAAATAGAGACATTTTGAGTGGTGTCGGCCACACCGCACCTCATATTGAGGCGTGGTTGACTTTTACACGTTACATATGGCCCATAAATCATTCTCCTAATGTTTCAATGGAAATCGAATGAGTTTGGTCAGTTTTCCACATGTACTTAAAATGTTGTCCATTTTAAACAACAGAGAGACACTTAGAGTGATCTCGGACACACTGTGAGTCAGATTGTGCCTGGGTTGTCTTGTACACATCACATTTGACCCATGGATCATTATGATAAAAGATAATCAGAATTTGAATGTGTTTGGTAAGTTTTTCGTATGCCAGTTGTTCTTTTCACTTATAATACTGTCCATTTTAAACAAAAGAGACACATTTAGAGTGGTACCGACCACACCGAACCTCGGATTTAGACGAGGTTGACTTTTACACATATCAAATGACCCATGGATCATTTTCCTAAAGTATCAAAACAATCCGAATGCATTTGGTCAGTTTTTCGTATGCGAGTTGATGTTTTCACTTAAAATGATGTCCTTTTGAAACAAAAGAGAGACACTTTTAGTAGTACCAGACACAACGTGCCTAAGATTGAGGCGGGGTTGACTCGTACGCATCAAAAATGACCCATGGATAATTTTTATAATGTATCAACACAATCAGAATCCATTTGGTCAGTTTTCCGTATGTACTTAAAATGTTTTCCATTTTAAACAAAAGAGAGACACTTAGAGTGATCCCGGCCACACCGTGCCTCATATTGAGGTGGGGTTGACTCGTACACGTCACATATGACCCATGGATAATTTTCCTAAATCATCAACACATTACTAATGCGTTTGGTCAGTTTTTCGTATGTCAATTGTTGTTTTCATTTAAAATGATGTCCATTTTAAACAAAAGAGAGGCACTATGAATGGGGCCGTCCACACTACACCTCAGATTGAGGCAGGGTTGACTCGTACATGTCACATATGACGCATGGATAGTTCTGCTAAAGTATCAACACAATCAGAATCCATTTGGTCAGTTTTCCGTATGCTAGTTGTTGTTTTCACTTAAAATGAAGTCCATTTAAAAAAAAGAGAGACACTTTGAGTAGTGTCGGCCAGACCGCGCCTCAGATTGAGGCTAGGTTGACTCATACACGTCACATACGACCCATGTATTTTTATCCTAAATTTTTAATGGAAACTGAATGCGTTTTTTCGGTTTTCCGTATGTACTTAAAATGTTGTCTATTTTAAACAAAAAAGAGACACATAGAGTGATACCGGCCACACCGCGACTCGGATTGAGCCCGAGTTGGCTCATACATGTCACATATGACCCATGGATCATTGTGACAAAGTATCAATAGAATTAGAATGTGTTTGGTCGGTTTTCTGTATGCCAGTTGTTCTTTTCACTTATAATCCTGTCCGTTCTAAACAAAAGAGACACAGTTAGAGTGGTACCGGCCACACCGCACCTCAGATTTAGATGGGGTTGACTTATACACGTATCAAATGACCCATGGATCATTGTAATAAAGTATAAACACAATCAAAATGCATTTGGTCGGTTTTCTGTATGCCAGTTGACGTTTTCACTTAAAATGATGTCCTTTTGAAATAAAAGAGAGACACTTTGAGTGGTGCTGGCCACACCGCGCCTCGGATTCAGGCAGGGTTGACTCGTACATGTCACATATGACCCATGGATCATTGTGATAAAGTATCAACACAATCATAATCTGTTTGGTTGGTTTTCCATATGTAAATTTTTTCCATTTTAAACAAAAGAGAGACACTTAGAGTGATCCCGACCACACCGCGACTCGGATTCAGCCGGGGTTGACTCGTACACGTCACATATAACCCATGGATCGTCGTGATAAAGAATCAACAGAATATGAAAGGGTTTGGTTGCTTTTACATATGCCAGTTGTTCTTTTCACTTAAAATCTCGGCCACACCGCGCCTCAGATTTAGACAAGGTTGACTCGTACACATCACTTTCAGTGGTGTCGGCCACACCACGACTCAAATTTAGGCGACCTTGCTTGCCAAGTATCTCAAATAGGGGACCGAGTATCCCATAAGGCATGGTATTACCATCTTGCAAAACAGACATGTCCTTAGTTTATCTTCTAGGAACCAATATCACTCATGAGTAATAGAAACCATCCTGGTAGCCCTCACCTAGAAACTGAAGCATTCATCATGGAATTTCAAGTCTAAATTCCCTGATCATGATGAGTCCATCCATGAGTCCTTAACATGTAACCCATGTCTTATCCTATCAATTGACAAGTAAACCAAATCAAACAAGGCATAATTCAAATAACATGGAGAATTTACAACAAGGCTTTGTATTCAATTTAAAGAATATCATCACATGCATTTGATGAGCATGAGCTAATAAGCTTACCAAGACATTCATATAATTCAAGACATACAAAAATGGAATAATCCAAAATAACATTGCATGATAAGATAAATAAAAATAAGGCATGTGAAATCAAGGAGGAGGGTGGGGGGGGTGTCTGGGGGTCCAGAGAGGAGGGTGGGGGGGATGTCCGGGGTCCAGGGAGGAGGGGGGGGGGCTGTCAGGGGGGTGTCCGGGGGGATGTCCAGGGACCAAGGAGGAGGGAGGGGGGGATATTCGTGGGAAAGTCTGGGGGGTGTTCGGAGGGCTTTCCAGGGTCTAAGGAGGAGGGTGGGGGGGGGGGGGGGCTGTCCGCGGGGCTGTCCGATGTCTAAGGAGGAGGGTGGGAGGGCTGTTCGGGGGGCTGTCCGGGGGGTGTCTAGAGAGCTATCTGGGGACCAAGGAGGAGGGTGGGGGGCTGTCCGGTGGGCTTTCTGGGGGGCTGTCTGGAGTCCAAGGAGGAGGGTGGGGGGGGGGGGGCTGTCTGGGGTCCATGGATAAGGGTGGGGGGGCTATCCGCAGGGCAGTCCAGGGGGTTTTCCGGGAGGTGTCCGGGTGGTGTTCGAGGGGCTGTCCGGGGACCAAGGAGGAGGGTGGGGGGGGGCTGTTCGGGGGGCTGTCCAAGGGGTGTCCGAGGGGCTGTTCGGGGTCCAAGGAGGAGGGTGCGAGGGGGGGGGGGGCTATCTGGGGGGGGGGATGTCCGGGGAGTTCCCAAACACAAAAAACTCTACAAACATGCTCAAGATACACTGAAACCACTAAAAGACATCAATATCCATGAAAAAAGACAATATATAAAAATAACTCAACCCCAATACTATACTAAGAGTCTAAATAAAACCAACAACTAGAATAGACTAAACACCAAATCTTAGTAATATTATTAAAAAATGTAACAGATCAATTTGTCCCACATCACCATCACTATCATCACCATTATCATCACCCTCATCCTCGTGGTCATCATTGTCCTCATCATCGTCCCCACCCTCCTCAACGCCCTCCTCCTCACCCTCACCCTCTGCCTCACCCTCCTCCTCTGCCTCACCCTCCTCCTCTCCCTCCTCTTCCGCATCAAAATCCTCACCATCATCATCGTCAGGCTGGAAATCATCTTAAACACCACTAGAACTGCCACCTGGGTTACCATATATAGAATGTATCGAAGAAATATATTCATCAAAAGCTGGGCTGGCCTCTGGTGGAAGTGTTGGATGTAGAACTTCAATAAATTTCATAAATGCACTGTTTTCCCTAGCAGACTGTTCTGCCGTCTCTATGGACCTTTTTTCCAGCTTGTTCTGCCTGTGCCCTAACTTTCTGCAGCTCAGCGGCACTATAACTCACACTTGAGGAGGTCCAATACTTTTTCGGGGCTATCCTAGGTCGGCATTGTACTCTTCCAGAATGCTCCTCTCCCAACACTTGATGTAAGTGATCAGTTGGCCCAAAATTGTCTGGTTCTTAGGAATCGAGGGCCTCTAAAGAAGCCTGTTACAAATATAAATATATTATTTAGTTACAAAATAGATATTAAAATATAAAATCAACAGATTAAAACTTACAATCTGCTGCTGAGTCGGTTCATTGATGGAACTTCCATCCTTTTTCTGTATACTCGAGCAAAACAGTTTTTCTCGAGGCACACGTCCTTCAATATTCAATTTCTGCCTCTACAATGACATTGAAAACTAAAGTTATATGAAAAAATTAGCAAACGATTAAATAATTGAGGAAAAAAAAGAAACTGTAAGTTGTAAAGAAAACTTATAAACAATTGTCATACCAGCTTCCTCTCATGATCTGGCATCGTAGTACGTCCTAGTGGGTGGAGGTATTTTTTTGCATCAATGTTTTTTTTAATTTTTTCCAGATGATTCCAAAATAAAATTTGATAATTCAGAGGATAATATTAATGCAAAACATGAAAGTTATTATTTAAATACCTCAAATTTAATTAATACCTTAAAATGAGTAGTCTTCCAATGAGTAATCATCTGCCGATACTGCTCTATAGAACAATCATCCACAACTGGTACTGCCTCTAACTCAGTGCCAACTCTAGCATGCCAGCCAATATACAACTCATGTTTGTAGGACCTCCAAAGCTCACCTAAATCCTTTGGACGTGCCGCTCGTGTTCCCTCACCATCGGGCAAATTAAATCGAAGCTGACACAAAAATATTAATTCATATAAATACAAAAATAATACATGGAATTAAATACAACAGATTTTTTTACCCATATCTCTACCCAAGATCTATCCTTGACCTCATGTGGCAACTGTCTCCACGATAGCATGCTGACAAGAATGATGTCAGAGTATTTGGCTAGCGTCGCTAAAAAGTTCTGACATTGTTGCCATGTTTTCTCAACCATTTGGTTTTCTTCATTGTAATCCACCATTACCTATGTGCGGAGGTTCCACACTGCATGCATGCATGTATGCCCCCGCCCACGCCTCCTGTCAGTAGATGTATCTGTCATGAAAGAAAAACAAATATTTTATCAAAACATGTTATAATGAAAATAAATATTGGTATAAATTTTTTTTAGGGTTATATAAATATACCTGCGCCAGTCTGATCGCTGAGCGCCGCTGGATCCAAATAAACTAATGGAACACCCTGTGGTGGAATAAGAGTAAAAGAAGATGGAATATAGAAGCTCGGAGAGACATAATTAGAAGAAAAATAAATGGGACAGTTGTATGACTGAATTCTGGCTGGGGAGTGGGAATCATCATGGGATATGAAAAAGATGGGTTAGAAGATGACAAAGGTGGTGAAAACATGGGAGGACTAAATATCACGTGTGTCCCTAATGACACACCGAGATCATAATGTCGGAAGTATGACATGTCAGTGGGAGGGGTAGGGTCTAGTCGGGTATGCGGAGCTGCTCATCTACCTCTGGTACGAACCCCCCTCATACCACTGGCCTGAGTACTAGGACCAGTACTAGACTCCTCGTCGAATAACTATCGATGTATAGGTGGATCCTACAAAAATTTTTACAAAAAAATTAATCACATGACATTATATATTCTTTAAATATATATATTTCAAATAAAGTACTCACTACAGGCACTAATGGTGGAACGCCCATCTCCGCCATTCAACGATTGTTCTCTATCATTTTTTTCCTTTGTCTCTCTTCAATTGGCTGCATTTCTTTCTTTTGAAAACAAATATGTAATTAATTAGAAAAAGAAAACTAGTGTGTAACCCAAAAAACTAAATATATGAGGGAATAGGGGGATTCATTGGTAATTTAGCCATCAATTGTTTTAGAAGAGCTTGAATGGATTTAATAAATCATACAAGATTTAATGTTCACCAAATTAGAAATATTGTTTGATTAGGTTTGAATACAGTTCAATTCAAAATTAGAAAATGAAATTCAAATAAAACTGCAACCAATAAACATTGAAAAGTCACATAACAGTCAAGTCAGCTAAAACATATTTTTGATCAATACTAAATCAATTTGAATAGTACCAACCTTAAAAATCCAACTCGAGGTAAACCAAAATAATTGAAATCATGGATGAATGATTCTATATATTTTCAAACACAACTTCAGGTTCACAATCAACACTGAAAATTGAGCTATTGGAGTCATCAAAAGAAATAAATGGATTGGTTCCAATGGTAGTAGGGAAAGTGTCAATTCCATCATCACCATCATAAAAAATATGTATTGGAATTACTTCAACTATGACACCAAATTCAGGTCAAAGTTGGTCTTTGACATAAAAAACTTGTTTATCCATTGATGAAAACACATATGGTTCTTCGGTAGCAAGAGTGGGAGTCATATTAATTACTCAAAATCCACAATCATCAATAAATGTGTCCTGTCTTTTCATCGAATCCAACCAATGAAATTTCATCATTGTGACTCGTCCATGAGAGTAATAATCCAATATTATTATTTTCTCAATGACTCCATAATAACCCACATTTTCAAATCGCGGTGTACTATCTGATGCACTGGCATAACAATCTATTGTGGCAGTAACCATAAAACCATCATGTTGTGTTCTCATGTTCTTTGCTCGTTCAGTGAAAATAAATTTGTACCCATTGATAACAACTGATTTACAGTCACGAACCACAGTATTAGGACCAAAAGCCAAGGCTCTTATTTCCTCAGAGACAGAGTCAATAGAAAAACTCAAAAACTGAAATATAAATGATTATTAAACTTAATTAAATATTGATTTAATTATTTTAAATAGTAATATTTTTACCTTCAATTTTAACAAAGTAGAAAACTCTTTGCTATGCAAAGCCTCCCTCCTTCTCAAAGATAAAGAACGATGCTTTATATTTATTATTGTTTTATGTTCCCTGAAGATAAAAAATATGAATAGTTTAATAGATATATATATGTAAGATGTACATATTCAATTTAGTTACCTGATATAGTCATCAAACAAATCACAGTTGAACAAAACTATGTGATGTGCCATCTCCCGCTCTTCATGGCTTAATGTATTCAATATATATGATCCATGAATTCATTCGGTTTGAGGAAGTGATGGAAAACTGGGATCAATTTTCTCATACTGTTCTTCTTCATTTATCATTGGTCTGTTCATTCTTGTAGTAAGATCAGAAAAATACATTGAGCAAAAATCCATAGATTCTTGAGCCAAGTAACCGTTCATGATAGAACCTTCAGGATGATTCTTGTTTCGGACATAATACTTTAATGTGTACATATTTATTTCAGTTGGATACATCCAAAAAAAATAAATAGGTCCTCCGAGAAGTATTTCAGTGGGAATATGGACAGTCAAATGTAGCATGCATGTAAAAAATGATGGAGGAAATATTTTCTCCAACTCACACAAAATTAATGGGGCATCTGTCAAAATTTTTTCAAGAAAGACTTGGATAACTTCTTAGCACAAAGATCTCTAAAAAATGGCACAACTGAATAACAGTCACCCTTACATTATTGGACAACAGATGAAGTATTGCTATTGGAATCAACTCATGCAGAAGAACGTGATAATCATGAGTCTTAAAAGATTTTAGCTTCAACTCTCTTCTGTTGACCCATTTAGATATGTTGCTTGAATAGCCATCAGGAACTCTAATAGTCTCTAATACTTTCAGAAATTGTTTTTTTTCTGTAGGTGTTATCACATAAGAAGCACATGGTAGTTGCCATTTATTTTCACTGATACGCACAGGATACAATTCTGGTCTGATGCCCCAATCCACCAAGTCACGCCGAGATCGTAAATAATCTTTTTTCTTCCCCTTGACCGTAAGAAGAATTGAAAACAAAATTTCATATATATTCTTTTCAATATGCATTAAGTCTATGAAATGAAGTAACAAATTGGTTGACCAATACGGAAAATAAAAAAAGATACTCATCTTCCTCCAATTGTAACAGGTTTCAGTGGAAACATTATTTCTCTTTCCAGATTTCATTTGAACCTTCCCGAATGAAAAACTAAAATCTTTCAGTTCATTAAGAACATCAGTTCCAGACATATGCTGAGGTGATCACCAATCTCTATAGTATTATCAAATCTTCGATGATTATTTCAATATGGATGGTCCATTGGCAAGAATCGTCGATGTCCCATAAAACTGAAACTAGAGATATGTTTCAGTCTTCTGGATCTTGTATTCTTCATAAAAATAGGACATGATAGCTTTCCCTTTGTTCCCCATCCAGACATAATTTCATAAGCCGGGAAATCAATGATCATCCACATAAGCGCAACACGCATCTGAAATATGTATTTCAAACATGCATCGTACGTGCGCACACCCACATCCCAAAGAAGTTTCAACTATTTTATTAAAGGTTGCATGTATACATAAATTTCAATATTGGGATCATAAGGGATAGATATGAGTATACTCATGAAAGTGAAAGGTTTTTTCATACACAACCATGGGGGAAGATTATAAATGTGTATAAAAATTGGCCATGTGCTATGTGAAGTAAGCATCTGCCCAAACGGATTAAAACCGTCGCATGAAAGACCCAGCCTCACATTACGCATGTCAGCTGAAAAATCAGGATGTAGAGCATCAAATCTCTACCCTGCAAATCCATCTATAGGATGAACCAACTCATCATTAGTCTTCTTTCTCTCGGTATCATTCCATCTCATTTTTATTGATATGTCATCAGACATAAAAATATTCTGGAGTCTGGGGATCAATGAAAAGTGCCACATTACTTTCTGTGGAACGTGGGATGGTGTTCCATATGATTTTGAATTTCAGCGGGATGTGCCACATTTTATACAATCATTTCATTCAGTGGTTTCCTCCTAGAATAAACAACAATCTTTCAGGCAAGCATGAATTTTGTTTCTTGAAAATCCAAGTTCCTCAACTAACTTCCATGAAATATAGGGGTTTGAGGGAATATCTTCATCATCTGGAAGTAAATCCTTCAAGAGGGTAATAATGTAATCAATTTTTGTATTAGAAATCCAATTCATAGTTTTCCCATGAAACATTCGGATTAAAAATTCCAGCTTTTTCATTTATTGCATTGTCGATATACTGGAGTCGTGGCAACATCATTAAATTTTTTTCACCCTATCAATATCATCATTTTCACTACATGCATCATCTGTCCTCATATCAAAGTCTTCTTGAGTTGAAATCCTTTCATTTTCATGATGACAAATAAACAAAAACCGATCATCTAACAAATTCTCCATTCCATTCCTTCCATTTCGATCATCACCAATTTGAGATTTAATTTTCCCCCCATTGTGATACCACACAAAGTAGTTTTCTTGAAAACTATATTTGGTTATGTGGTAGATGACTTCTTCACGACTCAACCAAGGTCTACTAACAAAATTAGAACATGGGCAGTGTATGCGACCACTATCTGGATAATTGTGAAATGCAAAATCTATAAATCTCTCCAAATTGTTTTGAAAATCGCTTGAGATCCGATCGATTTCATACATCCTACTTCTGTCCATTCTGTAAAAAGAATTTATATAAGTCATTTTGTCATAAAGAATTCAATAGGATTGAACTTTAATAGAAAATACATTTAAGTAAACAATAAAGGAAGAAGTTTCTAGTCAATGTAGTGAACTATTAAAACAATGTAAAGAAAAAGTACTCAAAAATTAAATTAAAATTTATTTATATTCATTTTCATTAGATCTATAAGAGGCACATGCCTGAGGTCCCATTATGTGTTATAGGAATCCCAAATCATTCACTCATGTTCAATAACTCATTATTGGCTCCTCTATGGACATACCTTTCATTACCCAATTACTTCCCCAAGTCAAGCGCACCCCATGGGTGAATAAATTTTAGGCTTATACACTAATAGGTTTTTCATGGATTGTAAAAAGATTTAATTTCATAAAGTATATACAAATACATTTATTTTTAAATTTGAGATTAATAATAAAGTATGTCAATGATAAAAACATTACTGAATTAAACTTGTGACTTATATAACATTTTTATGGATGTCTACACATGCCAGAATGACCAGTGAAAAGCACCCCACCCTTATATAAGTGAGTATTGGCCAAGAAGGACACCTAATATACAACGTACAATGAGAACCGTATTTAATTGACCCTAAAGTTATATTAGTACAGTCATCTTGGGGGAAATGGAATATATGATCCTGGTTAACTGATGAATTCAAAATCTCATATTCCATATGTTGGACACTATCTAAGGTAAGAAATCATGTGAGGATGGGTATATGTCATTCAATTTCTTACATGCTAGTGAGAATTAAGGCTTTAATTAATGACCCGAGTTCACTGATTAAATGATGGTAGAGGTTCCATAGGCTGTGTAAAGATAATGATTAAATAAGGGTAGAGGTTGCATACACTGTGCATGGTGGGGGAGTTTCAGCCGATTTAGAAACTAAAATAAATTCCCATCATAGGTATCAATAAGAAACATCAACATAAAAAAAACTCCAAATAAAAAAGGACTAAAAATATAAAACACTTCAAGAATTCACTATTATGCATGGTTTATCCACATGCTTAGCACTAATTATATGCCTTAATCATGAACCATCTCTACAGCTCCCAGTTTTCACCAATAAACATATAATACCCCCCATGATCACTGTATGACTTAACACCATTAGGTAAATATCTCAAAATATCTTTAAAAAAACTCATTAATAGGCTCAAAACATAAATATAATCTTCAACCAACCATGGAATCTCTTTCACAAAACATTCTCACACACCAGTTATCTCATGTGTTACTAAATACCAAACATAGTCACATAACAAGTGTACTATAACAAAATACATTACACAAGACTTATTAAAAAATTTCCCATTTTAATAAAACACTTTCCTCAAGATTAAATCATTTCTGAAATATCTTTCGAAATCCATTTTAAATAATAAAATCCCTTTGATCATTTTTAACAAATATTTGGAGTATTCTCACGACACCCCCATTTGGAAAAGTCACATTATATACCCAATTTCCACGCCAAACCATTGAAAACAACTAACATGGGACAATAATCAACCAAAAATAACTTAACTAAAAACAAAAAAAAACAAAAACCAAATGTGATATAGAATTTAATGTTATGTCAGGAGAAATGAGATTAAATAGAGACAAAAACATCATAAATGGTTCCAACAACATAAATTTTGATTAAAACTACCCATAATAGGAAGGGGAATGCCTCATACACCTAATCCCTAATAAAACAAACCAAATCCCCAATTAAAAACCATAAGTTCTTACAACACATAATTTAGGGTTTCCACCTTCAATAAAAATGGATAAATATGTAAGAGAAGTAGAAAATGAGCAAGAAGAAATGAATATTTGGACTTATCCCATTTAACCTGGTGGGGGAGTCTTAGTCGATTTGATGGATGTTCACCTGGGGCGCGCGCGAGGGATTCTGAAAATTGGGGGAGAACTAGCGAATGCAGGCACATCTGCTCGATTTTGCTCAATTTTTGGGATCTTTTCCCAATGGTTTTTAAAAACCATTGGGAAAAGATTACATTTACCAATGTTTTGTATAAACCGTTGGTAAACGGAGAAAACTATGAAGATTTCCCAATGGTTTTATTCAAACCATTGGGAAATCATCACCTATCTCAACCTTTACCAACAGTTTGATGAAACCGTTGGTAAAGGCCACCTATACCAATAATTTTGATGAACCGTTGGTATAGGAGTGTTAGGAAAACCCAAATTTCCAGTAGTTTATATAAAGTAAAACATGTAGGATGGGTGAAAACCCTTCGCATCCGGTAAGGCTGCATGAATCTAACCCACAACCGAATGGCGACAAGGGCGCATCGCCTACCATTGGCATACTTGAAGTCCCTGGTTAGTATGACTAATTATTTTTAGTTAGATGATTTTATGAATTAATAATAAGTTGATTTTGGGTTAACTATGGAAATTATTAACCTATCATGGAGGATATGTGATTAGGTTAATTACTTTTTATATGAGACTTTAAGAGTAAGTGATGTTATTTTGAGATAAATGTTAAGATTTAGCTTGGAAGACTATGTGATTAAATCCTTTTGATATTTGGGTTTCAATCTTAGTTTGGATTACTTTGAATAATTTTGTGGACAGTTTTTTATTGAATGGTCTTTGTTGAACTTTGAGTTTTGTTTGACAAATTTTAGAGATTAAGAGTAGTTTTTATTTTTTGTAAAAGATTATCCTTTTGGGGGATTATCTAATTTGGTGCTAACCATTTTGGTTTTGGTTAAGGTCTAAAAACATGGGAAATATATAGTTCATCTTTTGTGGATTATGTGATTCTTTATAAGTTGATTATAGCGCTCTTAATGTGAAAACAAATTCATCCTGAATACTCATCATTTGGAGAAAATATGAGTTTGTGTTAGAAATCTAGTAAAATATGAATGTCTACATGAAAATTAAGTATATTTCCTTATGTTTTTAGTTAAGATCATAAATAAATTCCTCAGTGAAAAGTAACTTAAAACGAAAACCTTATCTGTTAACTTTTTCTACTGGGTAATCAAAGACTGTTTAACCCATCACAAGTTTGTGATTTTCTGGTGGTTAACTTTTTCCTAAACATGTTTTCTATTACTCTCCATCAGAACATGATGGTTTGTTGTCTCCTCCATATCCATGTTTTAACGGAATCCTAGTATTTTTTGTCTCGGGTAACCTTTGAACTTCCCTTGCCTTATTTTAAAGTGATAGTTTTATAGACTCTTTTTTCGATGTGGGGCTTTCAATGAAGTTCCTAAGCCCAATTTTAAAATTACAAGGACGCAATTCTCGAAAGGGGGGAAGGATGTAACATCCCAGATAAATGAATAATATGAAATTTTCATATTTATTAATATTTTTAATTAAATATTAATTTTACTTTAACGGGGTTGTTATGTTCGATAGCATACCCGATACACAACAATGAGTTTCTTTGAAATCTTACATTGCACACTAATAATATAATATTATTATTTTAAATAGTAGTTATCTTATAGTCTTTGTATTGGAGAGAGTGAAAAAAACTAACTACAATATTATTATACATGTTTTTTAAATCTATTTACATTTATCCAATAAAAGTTAGAGGCTTAAAATGTGAATCAATCTAATTTTAAGCATAATTTACATTAAAAAGTCGATTTACCGCCTTTTAATGTGGAACCCTCATTAAATATAGTTTTTGTCACTTTAATACATTATAATTGACCAAATAAAATCCTTCTTTAGATTGGGGACATCAAATTTTACTTTGGGTAATTTTTTGGTATTTTGCTGATAAAGTTCATTTTTTAATGAATAATGAAAAAATTGTATTTTAATTCAAAAGTCCATTTTAATTTAATTTATTTATATGGTTAGATTATATTTTTAATTGGTTTTAAAGTTTAATTAGAATATGTTTTTACCATTTAATCCAATTTTGGTCATTGGAATTAATTTCACTTTGAAATTGGACATAAACAAGTGTCAATATTTTAATAATTATTGTTTCTTAAAAACACGCTATTTGTTTTAACAATGGAAATTAATTAATTCAATTTATATGTCTATAATTTGGTAAAATAGACATCATTTTTCAATTTGGAATATCAAATATATCTTAGGCTGAATTTTTGTATTTTTCAGAAAAACTTCAAGTTTTGATGAATAGCGAAACCACTTAGTAGTAGTTAAAAAACTAAATTTTTCATTAAAATGAATTTTACCATTTCTATGAGTTTAATTTAGAAGATAGAACATAAATGGTTGTTATTAGTAAGTAAAATGTGGTTCAATAATATGAAAATAATTTTTGGTGAATAGTAACTTTTGACTTTTATTTACTGCGGTTAAAGGTTAATAAGGTAATTCAAGGTAAAGAGAATATTATAATAATTAAAAATTAAATTAACAGTTGTCCAAAATTTATTGGTTGAGTCATTTACTACCATGGACATATTTGGGTCTATTTTGGGACCCCTTTGAGCCACTTTGAAGCGATAATGACAATTTAGATTAATTAACTCAATGTAAAGGCAAAAATGACAAAAACATATATATTTTAGTAAATTAATTTTTACAAGGGGTTATATAAATTATATTTTCAACTATAAATATTAATTGGAAAGATAAAATTATTTCCTACATCATGGAATTTTTTTATAATTTTTAGACAACAAATAAATTAAATTATTTATGACACAATAATGATGCAGTGTTTACCTCATTAATAAATAATTTAATTAAATAAGATTATTAATATTAAAATAACATCCAAAAACTGTCCAATTATTATTGGATGATTTTAGTTCAACCATGAGTCATCTTATATTCTTTTATAATTATTTTTTGACCTTTAGAAACCGAATATCATTATATAATAAAATAATAGTTTCACACTTTCCAAAAGAGCCCCTCTTCTTCCTTATAAAAGGAGACCACTTCTAACCAATTCTTCACACCATTAAAGCCTTTTGGATCATCCAAAGTCATCCCAATTAATCTCCCTACATCACTCTTCTCCTCCTATAAGCCTCACCTTAGGTAGAAGGCACTTCAAGAAGTCCTTTGGTTCAAACCAAAGAGAGTTACCCAAATTAAAGGTAACGATTCCTCTTAAATTGTTTTCTTTTATTTTATTTCTCCAACCCCTAAACTATTTTTATTTCATTATTTTTTAATAACAACAGTATACTAAATATACTAGGATGTTTTTATGAGAAGTATTATAACTACAATTACACACACCTCCATCTAATGGATGAAGAACATAATGTTTCTGTGGATGGAAAACTAACGCCACACGAAACGATGATTGTTCAATTCTCTCCTACCGCCTCTCATGGTGGACATTATGACGGAACTGTATTTATATATGATATATATTATGTTTATGTTTTCTTTATGCTTCTATAATTTTTATTTACAGTATGCCTTTATGGTTTCCATTATGGGTAAACGTGATAATCTCATTAAAGGAAGTGTGGACTACAACCCCCTCAAAGTGATATGAATCGTTAATGCCATATGTGGGACGTATAAAGGATGGAGTTAATGATATTATATATTATATTATATGTGAAATTATAATGGAATTATAATATACCTATGTATAATTATGTTTTAATTCCATTAAAATAAGAAATAGAAATGAAAGTAGCCTTCATGCGTACGTACAGCTTACCATCTCCTTGAACGGTGCATTTCATTTCTTACCTCCAAATATTACGTACTATTATATATACATGTATATAATTTATATATATTATATATATGATATCTAAATCATGAATATAATTCTGGATATAATGAACTATTTAACACATGGACAACTTGTAAATATAAGTTGTTCATTTTTGACTCAAATACCAAATATTGAAAAAACAGATGTTACTAACTTAAATGATTAAATAATATTTATAACATGGTAATAAAAGATATAAAAGGAATAATAAACTTTATAAAGGTTCTTAAGAAAGTATAAATTAACTTTATTTTATTATTCAGGAGATTAAAGAACGAACGGGTCAAGTCGGGCACAAGGTAAGGGATTTTCTTATCTCACATTTAATTCTGTGAGATTTCCATTGTTCACCACTTATTCATTGCATGTGGTGTATTGTGTACTTAAATTTGATATATATTATCATGATTCTCATTATATTAATGGTATTCTGTGATTAATTTGGTGGTTATTAACTTTTGGTCATACGAATCAGTTGGTTACAATGTGGTAAAGGGTTTCATCCCACTTTTTATTCCCGTGAGATTCATGCTATTTGCCACTATTTCCTTTCATGTAGTGTATAGACTGCCCATGATTGTACTCTTTGTTTAATATACTTTTATTTATGAGTATTTACATCTTCATTGTATGATCCTTCTTTCATGTGGAATATGTTTTCAAATCAGTAAGGGAACCTTTCACCCTCCTCTTTTTAAAAGACTTCTTTTTTTTTTGTGTCTTTTAATTTACGTATTATTCTGTTGGGATATGTTCATCTACATCCTTATTGATTTAAACTTTATTTAAAAGTTATGAGATACCCTTTTTTTTCTCATCAACTCCTTTTATGAATTTTAAAGTGACGCTGTTAGGCTGTCGAATTTTTACAAGGGAACTTCTTAACCCAATTTCGATTCTTTGGGTTCAACTTGTACTTATTGAATATATCATACTATTAATATGTGTGAATGACCTCTGATTATTTTAAACTTAATATCCACTTATATTTGGTGTATTAATATTTTTCACACATAATTATGAGATTGATTTATCCTTAATTTAAGGATACTATCTTTATAAAGGATTTCATCTCAATTTACATTTCCATTGAGACTTCATTGTTTTTATGCACAAATTCACTCTTATATGGTGTACATACTATCCTTTGACATATTATATTATGAATACCTTTATTATCATGATATTATAAAGTTCTGATTAAACGTTATTCCTCAATTATTTGTATTTAAGAGTCTCTCATTTTGTTAAAAACTCTTTAACTACAATATCATTTTAAATGTTTTAAAGATTTATTATTCTAAATCTTTATCTTTAATGTGCATGTTTTAAAAATGGTTTTCAGTATTTATTTATATGGACATTAATGTTTTCAAATTATAATTCTATTAAAATCTTCAAAGTGGTATGGGACACTTTGATTCAGAAATCTCTTTTTAAATGGTTTATGAACATGGATGGATTATTTAAAAATATTGAAATTACTTATTGTGACTTCAAATGAAATGTTATTAGTGAAATTTTTATATTTTCAATATTTTATATGTTGTGATGGTACATGGACATTTGACGGGTGGTTACGTGATAAACCATATGATGGGTGGTGCCGTGAAAACCAGGACGGGTGGTTCCGTTATAACCTCCAATGCATTGGGTATGGAAGTTGGCCGTATGGCTATTACATTTAGTGATATGTATGGAAGTCGGCCGTATGGCTATTACATTTAGTGATATGTGTGGAAGTCAACCGTATGGTTATTCCATTTAAGTATGTTTATGTCCCAAGTTACCTTTTTATGTTATGTGTTCTTTATATGGGTTTTATGGTAATCTTTTGGTTACAAAGGGGTAAGTAATGATCTTTTATTCAGTGAAGAGTATTTACCACTTCATAAAGGTGAAAATTATTACTTATTATAAAGTATTCATGGTTTACCTATTGTTTTGAAAAACTAATAGTTTTCCTTCTTTGTGTATCCCTTACTGAGCTTTTTATGCTCATCCCAAGTTTTTGAAATGTTTTTCATAGGACATAATGTGGAATAGGGTCAAGGATGGGATCAAGGAAAATTCATTCTGTCTTAAACATGGAACTAGAATTGAATCTTTTTTCAAGAGTTTTTATTTAATGAAAAAAATGGAAACCATGTAGAAGTGTCTACTTTGTAATCTTTTGAGATGTAATAGTTATGTCCTAATTCTCTAAAACTCTAAACCTGAAAAGATCCTCAATGTGAATTATTAATTTAATTCAATATTATGTAATGTTTAAGGCCGGGTTCTTATAAAAAGGGTCTCATTATTCAAATTATTATTACAATAAATAATCCATTCATAGGTGAAAGGAAAGAATAAAATATCTCTATGATTTTTCTAAAAGAATTTCATATATAATGAAGAAGAGGTTTTTGAAAGTAATGAATATAATAAAGATGAGAAGGAAAATTCATAACTCTATTACAGAGATCTCATGGATAAATAAATAGAAAAAGATAATCCATTAGATGATGATTCACACATTGATAATGAATATGCTTATAAATAATGTAATTCACCCAAAGAATATACCATGGGGATGTAAATTAAAATTTGTA